>JASANC010001467.1:0-12257 GCA_030248135.1 Theristus sp. LFF4_11 | reverse complement strand
TTGTAGATCTTTTGAGTCTCCGCTCGACAGCGCAGCAGCTGCAGAAAAAATGGTTCAAAACAATGACATCGATGGTTTTAAACTGACGCCAAAAAACAAAACAAAAATCCGGCGTTCTGATTGGTTATTATGCCTTGTTGGTACAACCAATCAATGCACTTCATTCAATATCATACATTGAAGAAGCAAGTTTCCTTCATTAAAAACACTAGTCAATGATACATTTCGTTTCATCACTGACAGTCAAAAGTCAAATGACCTGTCAAATGCCAAAGATGTGTGCCCATGGCGTATGACTACTGTAGTTACCGTGCTAATTAGTACTGTCCCGGTCTTGGTCAACAAATCAACCACCGTAAACCGTTTCAAGGGAAAGTGAAAGAATACTAGAGAAAAAATCTGTATGAATTGTTCTTGTGATAATCTTTCTTGACAGCCAGGCACAAATGCAACAAGATCGTGGCAAGACCGATAGTTACAGTGAATACCGTAACCGTACTCTGCGGGCACACCGCTTTGTCAATTCATACCAAGATCGCTCAAATATACGGGGTTATCGACCACTCTCATTTGCGGCTGAATCATTTGCGATATCGACTCGCGGTACAACGGATTCAGGGAGACTATGTCGCGTATGGTACGGATCAGCTCTTGTGTGGCGGCCTGAATAAAAAAAAAATAAATACGGTCGGGAACAGTGTTTGTATCGTGTTTTGAAGTAGCTCAAACTTCTGTTGCTTGCTTCGGTTTATCAGCTGATGCGCGAATCGAATGTTGAAATTTTAATCAGGACAAAAACTTCCATGTGTGAAATCTAGCACGCTGCTTGGCGGCAGCATCCAACCCTTCTCTAACCAATCACAAAAAATGAAAGGCACCTATGAGAAGTGCTGAAAAGCATTTTCACTGAACTTCTCCTGCTGTTGCCGACTGATACCAAACATACCAATGTTGTTGAATCTCAATGTAAACCGAGACACGTCCGCCAGCATCAGTTTGCTTTCGAGGTGTTTTCCAATTATTGTGATTTCTCGTTCCCAATTCCACCACCACCACCAACAACAACGCCTCACCTTGATCTCCTCCGTCAACGTGAACGGCTCATGTTGCATGTTCTCCGTCTCAACCATGAACACGCCAGCCGGCAGCTCGATGCGTCGCACCGTCGTGCCAGCTTCGGACGCTGATTGGTTGGAGGGTTTTTGTTATTATTGAAGAAAATTATGACGAAATTCGTTTTTGCAGTTTTATAATTTAGCTGTGCATTTTATTGGTTTTCATTGTCAAACTCAAACACCCGGATACCGGAATCAATATGAAGAGAGAATTCCAAGTTTTCCATCTGGTGTATTTAGAACTGCTATCGAGTTTCCCTCAAATCGAAGCGACTAAAAACCACAAAAAATTACTCAGGCTGATGGGATGCGCTCCCACTTGAAAGAACTGCTCCAGTTTGCGGTGCTCCACTGTACAGCCCATCGCACGCGTCAAGTTACCAACCAATCAACAATTCCCACTCAAAAATGCAACCAATCAGCTAGCTGATCAACCATAGCATCATTATCATCATCAGCTGACACAAACCCACTCGATGTGTACCTTCGGTTTCGGTCGGTTCCGTCTTCGACCGATGCTCCGGGTCGTGCGGTGCTTCGAGTGGCCCATTCGGTGTGGCAGCCACCGGTGGCATGTGCTGCCTGTGGATCCGACGGCCCCTCCGTTTGTTCGGGTGCGCGGTGGCGCCCGGCAATTCGGACGTCGGCTCGATGATGAACACTGAGACGAGAGAGGAGTTTCTTGGATGGACGAAAGCGAAAACTGCTTCAATGACACGCAAGAAGCGAATCAGCTGATAAGGAATGCCTCCACAGTACAGAATGCATGACTTCACGTTGTTACCAACCAATCAGCTAACTGCATATGACCTAAACATCGCCTGTATGTGACTGGGAAACAACATCGACTGGAAACAAAGTCGAAGAACGCCGTTTTTCCACAACAACTTTCAAGCGAGCGAAACTGCTGTGCTTTGCTCTCCATTCGACCACACTCAAACCTGGATCATCCGTTTCGTGCAGCTGCGACGTGAAGCGAATCCGTCGATGGCCCCAGAGGATCATGCGCAGTTTCTGGCCTTCATCTTGGAACTCGCTGATCTGCGCAAACGTGCCCACCGGATAAATGTCCTTCACGTTCTCCACCACTTCTTTCTCGTTACTGAAAATGTTTCGGTAAAAAGCACAGGAGTGTACAATTATTCTGAAACGTGTCGGACTGAAATGACGTCATTTTTGCTTTCAAGACGCTTGCCTGTGATGCACAGGCAGCAGAACTGTAGTTGGGTCAGACTTCTTTTTTTGCGTTGTGTTTTATGCACGTCTTGGAGGACATCACGTCATTTCGGTCAGACACGTTTGAAAATAGGATTTCTATCACCATTTGAGCAACACGAATGTACTTGCATAAAAAAAGATATTTCTTTGTGAATCCATAGACTCGTGCGACGGTAAGGTGTTGGTGTACCAAAGTACCATGGACCAATCACTCGAACTAACATGGAACACATCTCAAAAAACCTCAAGCATCTCAGGGTCGCGCTTTCCGCTCTGAGGCAATCGCTCTCGCTCCGTGGTACACCACCACACCTCACACACAGGCCTGAATTGTCTCGGCACTCACTTGTCGTCGACCTTCAAGAACACACCAACGAATCCCTGGCCCATCTTCACTTTTCGCCGGAGAATCTCGCACAACGTCGGATCGGTGACCTGTTTGGGGTGTGTGAAAAAAAATTCTGCTGAAATAAACTGAATAGGATCGAGCGAGTGTTTTGCGTTCTAAAATAATGAATACTTTAGTTTAAACGTGAAAAAATTAAAAGTAGCCACTAGCTTACTCAGAAAACCGTCTCACCTCGACCAGTTTCACAAATCGCGGAAACAGCGGATTCTTCGACACCGCAATCACGGGCACATTCGGGAAATGCTCGGGTATCGTGATCGGACTCAGAGACACCTGAATATTCAGGCACCATTTCATAATTTTATCTGAATTTCAATGTACAGTGTATACAGTTTTCTCCTGTATCATATGCAATTAGCTGATTGGTTGTTGAACACATGGATGAGTCTGTGCATCTGACTCCCCGTCTTCACAGCAATACCTGCACGGTGTGCACGAACCGGACCCATCAGCGAATTGCAAATGGCATGAAAATACCGTTTAAAAGTGTCCGATTTGAACTTTTTCCCTTTGTTTCAAGAAAAATGCGACTTCAGCACGCACGTCCAATGCATTTCAACATCAACAAACCTGCATAACACTCGGCCCACCCGTCGGTCTCGGATCGGCCGGCGGCGAGTCTTCAGAGTCAGCGGGGGGCGGCTTGTCGTCGTCGCCACCATCGCCGCTCGACGAAGCAGCACTGCTGAACGATCGGCTTGCCACCAGAACACCATGCCGATGAAGCAATGGCACTCCAGCAGTTGTGCCCTGCAAAAACGAAGTGTTTCTGAGTTGAGAGACAACTGGATTCGCTGTTTTACTGTTATCAAACACCCAAATTCGAGGTTAAAAAGCATTGCCTGCGGTTACGTTGCTAAAAAGCATTCGTGTGCTGTGAACACATTACGACCCAACTATTTCTTCCTTGCTTACCGATTGCTTCCGTCTCCTGTCTGCGACGCAAACGGTATGATGTGATCGCGAGCTTGCGGCACACCGAATCAAACGAAAATTGGTGAAAATGGCGCCACGTTGGAGCGGTCGGCGGTCGCCGAAAGCAGCCCGGGCGAGAGCGCGACTGCTGATCGTCGCAAACATGTCCTGGATTTTCGCGAAAATTTATTTTTGGAATCTGGACGCTAACATCGGAACTGCAAACCATGGCTGCTGATTAGCTGCTATTGATATGTGATGCAGCCAATTAGCATGCCAGCATTCGAAGTGCGTCGTGTTTCAACAGTTTGACTGCATTTTGCAACTTGCAAGCAAACACGTTCAGTAAAATACACGGACGCTGTCCGATTTGTCAAGTTAAACAAAGTCGAAATTTGAACCACTGCACAGCATGCATTTTCTTTTTTCCATGTTATTTCATAATCACAAAAAATGTTTTCTTTTGCCGGAATATCACAAAGAAACGAGAAAAAACGAATGAGCACAAAAAAACTCGAAATTTTCGAACAGCAAGCGACCTAGGTTTGAAAAAAGCAAAACCAAACGAAACAAAAAAAACAGTCAACAGCAATCAATGAAAACGTCAAGAAGGAATGATCGAAACACCAAACAAAACCAAACGGACTTTATGAAGGAAACACCTTTGAGAACCCATAAAAAAACCACGAAGCGGTATAAATTAGAAACACAACGGCTACAATGCATTTGTTCGTTCATTTCCTCTTCTTCTTCTCCTTCGGCGTTTCAGAGCTTGCAGGAGATGCAGCCTGCTCTCGAATCGGCTGCCACTGAAATGTTTTCATTTTTTTTGCAAATTCAAAATGTGCAATTTTCACCAAACTCGACCGACAAAGCACCATAATTCAAAATCAGTTTCCGTTCCGGGCAAAACAACTACCAAGTGAGCTGAAGTCCTGAATTGTTGCGTGAAAAATTTACTCATTCTGCTACCAGAGTAAGCCAGTTCAAACAAAAATCTATCCGCGTTATGAAAAACAACAACAGCAAAGTCGGCTCAACATAAAAAGGTCGTTATCGTGAACAGACAGAATTAAACGCATTTTAGTCAAAGAAAAAAACGCCAAAAAAACTGTCGACCAGCCTTGAGCGTCTGTCGACGGAACAAGAACGGCCACGGCGGAAGTATGAGAATGGCGCAAACGATGCTGCCTACGAACACTGAGTACACGGCCAACGACAGCTGCTGCGTCATGTAGCCGATGGCGAAGCCGATCACGCCAGCGAGCGTCAGAATGCCCTGCACAATGTGGAATCAGCAATAGCAAACTGACTGTGTTTTTGTTTGCGTGGAAATTGCAATGCGAAACGAACCGAAACCAACGAAAAACAATCCTTCCACCCACACCGACTACCGCACTGGGTAACGCATCGGGCTTCTCAAGCAGTCACAAAACCCAAAAAGTGCACTTTTAAAAAAATCGATCAAACCGCAATAAAATTGTTGCGTCTGATTGTCGTCACGCTGGCACGGCGTTGGCGACCGCCGAATGACGCAGAACAGATTCACGGACTCACCTGAAACAAGCGTTCCGCCAATTTCTGCCCCTCGTAGTCCATGTGCGACGAGAAACTGTTGAGGTAATTCTGCACCGCCTCGAACATTTTGGATTTCGTTTTTTGACGAATTGTGAGCGCTAAGTGAACTTTCCGCCTTGTGTATTTATTTCTCCGTTATTTGCTTAAATTCTGCTCTGAAAATACTACATTACACCTAACACCGCCCCCCCCCCCCACCCCAACAGTCGAACAACCTGAATAATGGGGAGGCGGGAATCAGCTGCTTGTTTGGTGGGGTGGTCTCGGTGCGGTGGTCACGTCATCGGAGTTAAAACAGTTGCTTTTGCAACGTCAAGTTCAAATTAAATTTAAACTCTTCAGATTTCCCTTCGGCATTTTGAATTCTTTCAAATAAAAAAATAATAAATCGAAAATGAATCGGCATGTTTCGTCCATGGCGTAGCGGTAGAACTTCGGCCTGCAGTTCTGTAGGTACCGGGTTCGAACCTCGCTGTGGACAAGACGGTAAAAGTGCATAGTGGCCAACGTGCATAGTGGCCATGAAAAATGCCTAGTTATAGTGTCCAAAACATATCCCAAAGTGGCCACGACATATAGCAGAGTGGCCAATGCCTATGGACAAGTGTCCAATAGCTATAACATAGTGGCCAATAAACATGCATAGTGGCCAATACAGGGTTTTAAATAATGCTGTTACAGGGTGATCCAGAAGTTATGATTTTTGAACTTTGTTGTTATTTCTGGCGCATTGAAGTGACAAACTGTTGCTTGTATGTGTTGCAAATCATTTCATGTTTGTTTGATGAGTTTGTTCAGTTTTGTGCTCAACAACAAAGGCAAATTGTGCAAAATACCGGTTCTACGTTGGCGAGGTTTATATTATGTGATTCATACAATGGTGGTTTTTGAATCAAGGGGGGATCGATAACCGATGCAAGTTGCTGACAAGACGCGGTCAAACCAATGTGACGTTTGACAGCAGCATTTATACAAGCAAATGGTTAACTAAAGCACACAAATAGATGCCGAAAACAAATGATATATGTGTTGTTTATACCCGTTTGTCACCGTTGGAAGACCTCATGCTGATCGCTGGGCTTGTTTCGACCATGACAGATTTGGAACCAGGTATAACTCGTTTTATTTGTGTGTCATCTCCGGGGTTTTCTTGCACATTGTTGTTTGAATTGATTTTTCGTGTTCAGTAATTTTTTGTCAAAAATTTATTTAGTTACAAAACTCATAAATACAAACAAAATTACAAACTTTTTAAGGCAGATGTGTACGTGGCACTTTTATTTTCATAAGTGCGACAACTTGTTTTAGATTTGAAAAATGGCCGGGTTTGCATTGGATACACTCAATATGGCGGGTCAGTCAATATGGCGGCCACATCGCTCGATACCCAAGTTTGCGGTACCCTGGAGTGACGTTCGAGTTTTCGATAAAAGTATGTGGCTTTGGTTTTTAAAAATGTTTACATGTCTAGATATATTGCGCGCGCGCGTGGGTTGTATGTTTCTGACCGCGCGTCAGCTTTTTGCGAGGCCACGGTGTTTTCATACCGCGCTTACTGTCTGATCTGTGGTAAACCGCCATGGCATCGCAGTCGTCTGTTGTGCCGCATCACTGATCATTTGGTGTCACTGATCACGCATCATTTGGTTTTGGCAGGTCAAGCGGTGCCCTCCGTTTACATGTGCTGCAACAACTGCTGAGTGCTGGGCAAAAAACGATTCGAACAAGGGTTGATCGATCAAATCCCTCCACTTCCGAACATCATCGCCAATGGCATCGGCGGTCGCTCTCGAAACGACCCGGATTGGACCACTAATGAGCACTTTTGTGTCCATGACAACGATGCGAATGTGTCATCTGCCGCGTCGGAAGCTAGACAGATACTGAGGTTTTTGGTTTGGTTTTTTTGTGTTGAATATTTGGTTTTTTGCATCGATATATGCATATGCGTTATGAGTTGACCAGAATAAAAGGGTTGACCAACACAATGTATAAATGCTGCTTGTATAAATGCAGCTGTCAAACGTTACCTGGTTTGACCGCGTCTTGTCAGCAACTTGTATCGATTATCTCTCTCCTCCCTTGATTCAAAAATCACAATTGTGCGAAACACATAATACAAAACTCGCCAACCTAAAACCGGTATTTTGCACAATTTGCCTGTGTTGTTGATCACAAAACTGAACAAACACATTAAAACAAACATGAAATGATTTGCAACAAATTCAAGCAACAGTTTGTCACTTGAATGTGCCAGAAATAACAACAAAGTTCAAAAATCATAACTTCTGGATCACCCTGTAACAGCATTTTTTAAAACCCTGTATTGGCCACTATGCATGTTTATTGGCCACTATGTTATAGCTATTGGACACTTGTCCATAGGCATTGGCCACTCTGCTATATGTCGTGACCACTTTGGGATATGTTTTGGACACTATAACTAGCAAAAATGCAAATTTTCTCATGGCCACTATGCACGTTGGCCACTATGCACCTAATCCGACAAGACATACTCGTGGAAAATTAGAGTGACCAATGAACATCTAATGGTCTATTCCCTCCTAGGGTTGTTAAAAAAACAAAAATCGTCATTTTTGTTTTTTTTTTAAATTTTTTTTTTTAAATTTCAAAAATCAAAGTTGTGCTAAATCAATCAGGGAGTCCGAAGAACCACATATGATATGCAAGCGCCTCCCGAATGACTCCCATATGACGGAACTTTGCAGATTTTGTTTTGGTGACCTCAATTACCCCTTTTCCAAACCGTCACCATGCCTCTTCTTGTGTTTTGACCTCCAAAACGTCACTAATTGTCCCCAGCTAAACTAATGCTAAAGTGAAGACAAACATACCGCCTTGAAATCAGTACCGAAGGCGAAAGCAAATTTTCGAGTGGGGGGGGGTGTCGTCACGTGGGGGGGGTGCCAAAAATTTTTCAGTGGGGGGGTGTCAGTCATGGTACAGTGACACCCCCCCCCCCCAGGCGTGGGCAATGGGGGGGTGCACTATTGTAGAAAATTTTCTGGGGGGGGTGCACACAAGGGGTTTTAAAAAAAACAAAAATCGTCATTTTTGTTTAAAAAAAAAAAAATTTTTTTTTAAAAAAAAAATTTCAAAAATCAAAGTTGTGCTAAATCAATCAGGGAGTCCGAAGAACCACATATGATATGCAAGCGCCTCCCGAATGACTCCCATATGACGGAACTTTGCAGATTTTGTTTTGGTGACCTCAATTACCCCTTTTCCAAACCGTCACCATGCCTCTTCTTGTGTTTTGACCTCCAAAAGGTCACTAATTGTCTCCAGCTAAACTAATGCTAACGTGAAGACAAACATACCGCCTTGAAATTCGATCAATTCTTCTGATGGTGTTGCGACGACACGACACGAAGCAGCAAGCAACCAGACAACGTAGCGCTTGCAAACGGAGCAGCGAGCACAATCGGACGCTCTGCGAGGCGAATCGTCACCTTATCTGCATCGGAAATGGTAGGCCAAGCTTTGGGACGCTCAAAAACTTCATCGCAGATGTTGTCGTAGCCTAAAATCAGTCGGTAAAACGGCCCAAAATCGACTGCTAAAGGTTTTACGAGGTATAATCAAAGAAAATTTTTGTTGAACTTTCGAAAAATTTTGCCAAAATTGAGGTTTTCAGAGCATATTAGAGGAAAATTTTTCGAATTTTTTTTTTAAAAAAAAATCGGCATTTTTGTTTTTTTTTAATCACTTTTTTTTAAAAAAAAATTTTCATTTTTGTTTAACAACCCTAGTGCACACCCCCCACCCCACCCATGAGATTTTTTCGCTTGAATTTTGAAGGAAAAACGCTAAATTTTGATGCAAAATCTTTGAAATTACAATGAAGAATGTCAAGTTATCATATATTTAGCTCATATTATAGACTTTAAAGACAAAAAATCATGATTTTTGAGCAAAAATTTATGATTTTTGGGTGGTCCGAAAAAATTTTTGGGGGGTGTCACTGTTACTTAGGTCCATCTCGGGGGGGGGGTGGGGGGGGGGGGTGTCTAGCAAATTTCGGGGGGGGGGGGGGTGTGGATGGTCCAGTGTCAGGTTTTGGGGGGTGGGTGTCGCGTGACCCCCCCACCCCCCCCCACGCGGAGGTCTCGGGTGCTCTGGGGGGGGGTGTACCTGGAGATGTAAGCTTCAAAAAAAAATTTTTTTTTTTAATTTTTTTTTTAAAGTAAAAAAAATGAGCATTTTTTTTTATTAAAAATTTTTGAAATTTTTTCTTTAATGTGCCCTGAAAATGCCGTTTTTGGCATAATTTTTCGAAAGTTCAACAAAAATTTTCTTTGACTTTACCTTGTCACTTTGTCTTCAACGCTGCAGGTGGTATTCTGGATCGATTTATCGACTGTTTTCAGCCTTGGTGAGTGATGATCGACTCGCGCATTGAAGTACTTGAGCGTCGGTAAGGCTAGTTCAACAAATTCCGATGCCGCTAAGGTGAGATAGAAGCAGAGAACTCACATTTATGCATCGTTTTTCAGGATCTCGAAAGGTCGAAATTGCACTGTCTGCCACTGCAAGCGTAACTTCGTTGGTTGCTCGTTGCTGTTTCGCCTCGTGTCGTCATGATCACACCGGTTTGTTGTTGAACTTGTTTCCGTGTTATTTGAGGTGAATTGAGAGGCAAAACACGAGACGTGATGTCGTCGGTGGGAAAATGGGGTCGCCGAAACCAAGTCTGAAATTTTCACCCTCCTCCCATATGAGTGGGGGTCATATGGTAAGTCGGTGGCTCCTCAGATGGTGATATTCGGACTCCCTGAAAAATTCTGAACAACTTTCATTTTTTAAAAAAAAAATTTAAAAAAAAAAAATTTAAAAAAAAGAAAATTTTTTTTTCTTGACATCTCTAGGTGTACCTAGAGATGTCAAGAAAAAAAAAATTTTCTATTTTTTTTCTTTAAAAAAAAATTTTTTTTTTTAATTTTTTTTTAAGTTGTTCAGAATTTTTCAGGGAGTCCGAATATCACCATCTGAGGAGCCACCGACTTACCATATGACCCCCACTCATATGGGAGGAGGGTGAAAATTTCAGACTTGGTTTCGGCGACCCCATTTTCCCACCGACGACATCACGTCTCGTGTTTTGCCTCTCAATTCACCTCAAATAACATGGAAACAAGTTCCACAACAAACCGGTGTGATCATGCTGACGACACGAGGCGAAACAGCAACGAGCAACCAACGGTAAAAGTGCATAGTGGCCAACGTGCATAGTGGCCATGAAAAATGCCTAGCTATAGTGTCCAAAACATATGCCAAAGTGGCCACGACATATAGCAGAGTGGCCAATGCCTATGGACAAGTGTCCAATAGCTATAACATAGTGGCCAATGGACATGCATAGTGGCCAATACAGGGTTTTAAATAATGCTGTTACAGGGTGATCCAGAAGTTATGATTTTTGAACTTTGTTGTTATTTCTGGCACATTCAAGTGACAAACTGTTGCTTGAATGTGTTGCAAATCATTTTATGTTTGTTTAATCAGTTTGTTCAGTTTTGTGATCAACAACAAAGGCAAATTGTGCAAAATACCGGTTCTACGTTGGCGAGTTTTGTATTATGTGATTCATACAATTGTAATTTTTGAATCAAGGGGGAGATCGATAACCGATGCAAGTTGCTGACAAGATGCGGTCAAACCAATGTGACGTTTGACAGCAGCACTTATACAAGCAAATGCAAATGGTGAACTAAAGCACACAAATAGATACCGAAGACAAATGATATGTGTTGTTTATACCCGTTTGTCCCCGTTGGAAGACCGCATGCTGATCGCTGGGCTTGTTTCGACCATGACAGATTTGGAACCAGGTATCACTCGTCTTATTTGTGTGTCATCTTCGGGGTTTTCTTGCACATTGTTGTTTGAATTGATTTTTCGTGTTCAGTAATTTTCTGTCAAAAATTTATTTAGTTACAAAAACTCATAAATACAAACAAAATTACAATTTCATAAGTGCGACAACTTGTTTTAGATTTGAAAAATGGCCGGGTTGCATTGTATTGGGGGGTCAGTCAATATGGCAGCCACACAATATGGCTCGATAGACACGTTTGCGGTACCCTGGAGTGACGTTCGAGTTTTCGATAAAAAAGTATGTGGCTATGGTTTTCAAATGTTTACATGTATTGCGCGCGCGTGTGGGTTGTATGTTTCAAATTTCCTTTTATAACAGCCTTTTGTAATGAAATTACCATTAACTCATCCATTTGGGACCTTTGGTCGCACAATTTCATCATTTTCACTGCAACCAGCCACTGAATTCGCTGGATGTGTTTCAAACAGGTTTCCAATAATCCCCCCACCAATCCCCCATGGGGGATTATTTGTGGGGGGTGATTATTCGGCAACTTGTCGTGGGGGTGGGGGTTTATTGGTGGGGGGGGGATTAATGGTGGGGGGGGGGGGGTTAATGGGGGTAAAACGCATGTATCCAAAGATGAGTTAACCAGAATAAAAGGGTTGACCAACATAATGCATTTGCTTGTATAAATGCAGCTGTCAAAGCCAAACGTCACCTGGTTTGACCGCGTCTTGTCAACAACTTGTATCGATTATCGCTCTCCCCTATTGAATCAAAAATCATATTTGTGCGAATCACATAATACAAAACTCGCCAATATAGAACCGTTGAATTGCACAATTTGCATTTGTTGTTGATCCCAAAGCTGCTCAACAAACATGAAGTGATTTGCAACACATTCAAGCAACAGTTTGTCGCTTGAATGTGCCAGAAATAACAACAAAGTTCAAAAATCATAACTTCTGGATCACCCTGTAACAGCATTATTTAAAACCCTGTATTGGCCACTATGCATGTTTATTGGCCACTATGTTATAGCTATTTGGACACTTGTCCATAGGCATTGGCCACTCTGCTATATGTCGTGGCCACTTTGGCATATGTTTTGGACACTATAACTAGCAAAAATGCAAATTTTCTCATGGCCACTATGCACGTTGGCCACTATGCACCTAAT
>JASANC010001463.1:0-29371 GCA_030248135.1 Theristus sp. LFF4_11 | reverse complement strand
GCCGTTGTTATTGAAAGTTGGTTGCTTTTAGTTTTGTTACTGTTTTTTAAGCCTCTACCTGCAGCGTTCGGAGTCTTCGACGTCGACGTAAAACAGTTGCTGAAAAGGTATGAAAGATTTTGAATGTGGTCTGCAGAAATGAGTATAAAAAATGTACTGCAACTAGTGAAGTTGAAGAACGTCTGCATCACGTTGAAAGCCATTTTGCGTATCTCGAATTTACGTGTCTACCTCAGTGAGCCAAAATTTCTAGTTACGTACGGCCCGACGACTCGAATTTCAAATTTTGACAAACTGAACGTTCGCACTAACCACTACCGCCTCTGCCGGCGGGCTGCTCTCCACTGCAACGCCCCATTGCGGACTATGTGAGCGCAGGCTTTCTCAACGTTGACAAACCGTCAAATCCGTCCAGTCATGAAGTGGTCGCTTGGATTAAACGAATCTTGAAAGTCGACAAGACTGGACACAGCGGTACACTCGATCCAAAAGTGCGTTACCTGCTGTTTACATGCCATTTCATCTGTATCGCTTGCTGATAAAGTCAATGGTGCGAAGGATTTTACGAAGTCAATACTCATTTTCTGAGATTCAGAGTGTGCACTCACCAATGCTGAAGCTAACCGGAGTACACGAATGTTTTTTAGCGTGATTCAACGTGAATGAGCCTTGAGCGAGTGGCTGTATTTTAGGTGTCTGGCTGTCTGATTGTTTGCATCAATCGTGCAACTCGACTGGTCAAATCGCAACAAGGCGCTGGCAAAGAATACATTATCATATTCCAGTTTGCACAGCACCGTTGACAGCGAGAAACGTGTGCTCGAGATTCAACTCAACCCCGCATCATGCCCTGGACAATCCGTGCCGCAGGCACCTGAGAAAACTCTCAAAACTGTATGACATCAGGTTGATGAAGTCTCAAAAAATGACAAAACCAAGGTTTTTCATTGTGTGCGATTTTCGAGGCCGAATGCAATTATTCTGCAGACTGGGCCACGGTAGTCAGACCGCGACTCTCCCGGTTACGATTGCCACGCACACCCTGATGACGCGTAACTCACTGCACATTGTTTCGACAATTTCCCCCTCAATTAGTAATCGTTGAAAATGAAACAGCGATTCTGATTTGTGAGTAAAACAGGCGCTGGAAAAACTCACCGGGGCACTTCTTGCTGACCCCCCCTGAATTTCGAAGCCGTGAAACGCCAGCTGCGCGTGCGCACCATCTATGAGAACAGACTGATTGAGTACAATGCAAAACCGGAACATGGGTCGGTGCGCGCTGTGTTCATTGGCACACGCTACAGCGTGCCATTGCTCACTGTTTGAAATTTTGTTGTTTTTTAGCCAACCCAGATGTCACAATCACCCAGTCGTCTGCAGCGTGCTTATCGTTTCCATTTGTTTCAATTCAGGTATCTTCTGGGTGTCGTGTAGGCAGGAACGTACGTGCGAACGTTGTGCGTTCATTTGGGACTGATTTTGGGCGTTGGTGGCGCTGATGCAGAACGAGGCGCAATCGATCAGAGCTGTCGTCACGAGAGCATGTTCGTGCACATTCACATGCAGCCTGGTTGTTGCCACAGCATGTCTTGTGTGCAGCCTATTGGTTCAAACGTGTCCGTCCAAAATGACGTCATTGTTTTGAAATGCCCACTTGTCATGTGGTTAGTTAGTTTTTTTTTAGTTTCACTAAACACTTTTCATTAGTTTAGATTAGTCTCCTTTCTTCACAAAACAAATAATATAAGCGATGAAACAAGCCCATTGAAGCTTTGTGCATAACTTGAATAAGCCGATGTTGTAGTGAGGCACATAACGTCATCTTCGAACAAGTCTGTGTTTTGTGAGTGTTTCATTGGGTATAATTGGGTGAATTATGTATTCAGGACAACCTTGTGAGCATGCATGACATTATTGATGCCAAGTACGTGCACGAGCATCACAACGACGAGAGCTACCTGCGGCGTATCATTCGTCCCCTGGAGGCGTTGCTCACTGCGCACAAACGCATCATTCTCAAAGACTCGGCTGTTTGTTTGGAAATTTTGGCATTGCTTATCACTGAATGAAACCACCGGCACACTGATGAAACCAATGAACGTTGCAGATTGAAATGACTGAAGAGTGTGTTTTAGTAAATCATTGTTGCATGGCATGTCAGATCAACGCCGTCTGCTACGGCGCCAAGATCCTGCTGCCCGGTGTGCTCAGGTTCGAGGATGGCATTGAGTTGAATCAGGAGATCGTGGTGATCACAACGAAGGGCGAGGCCGTCTGTCTTGGTGCGTTCAGTTGGCAGCCGCCCGACAGCGTTGTTGCAGTGCTCATTGTGTTTGTTTGCAGCGATTGCGCTGATGACGACGGCGACCATGTCGGCCTGTGATCACGGCGTGGTCGCCAAGATCAAACGCGTCATCATGGAACGCGACACGTATCCACGAAAATGGGGTCTCGGACCGGTGGTTAGCTCCGCTTACTCTGAACGACAGGGTGAACCAAAATATAAAAGACGTTTCGAGCTGAAATTGGAACACTGTTGGAACACTTTGGGAGGTGTTGGCCCCTATCACTCACTACAGCATAGGGTTGGTAAAAAAACCGGTTTTTTATATTGCCAGGAAAAAACGGTTTCTTTTCCGTTTTAAAACCGAAAAAAACGAATGTTTCCCAGCTCCTAAACTTTCCAAAACTTGGCACCTTGAACTCAAAATAAGAAATACATGAAAACTAGTGTTTTTGAGCAGCGTAGAACGCTGTTTTCGGGCATACAACGTGCCCAATTTGCTATTTTTTGCTACCCAACGCTACCCAATTTTATGTTTCAAATCAAATCAATTTTGCTTTTATTGGTTTCCAGCACGTTCAATTATCTAAAAATGCGGGAGACGCATATAAAAGGAGGAATATGGCTTTGTGTAAGCGGTGAAAGACTTGGCTCGACAACGCTTTTCAAGTCTCTGCTGTGGTACACACGGATACAAGTACATAAGAGTTATATTTTTGCGCTTTTGTTTAAAAGTTGTTTAAAAGCTTGCTGAAAAGCGTAAAAAGTTATTTTTCAATTGTCCTCTTCAGTTTAGTCTAAAATCACACCATGTGCGAAATTCTGTAAATTCTGTGTAAAAACAGAAACATCAGAGATTGCAAAACATTGCTGCATGTAGCTTTATCGTTGTTGCTAACGTACGCACCGCTGTGCAGAGCAGCACCAGCGACAAAAAGGTGTTGTCTTCCGTTGATTTTCACCCTTTTTACCAAACTCTTGTGACAGGATAAACCGTCTGTCCGGTGAGTCATTGCCTTTGCCACAGAAGGAGACCTTGCGTTCCCCAATGCCTCTGCGATACACTTTGTGCAAACCAGTGTCAGCGATCTAAATAAAGTCTGATCGTTATTTTAGTGGTTTTTGTGGTCGCTAAATTCTCGAAATAAAGCAAATGTGAAAGTTTCATTTCTCTACAATGTACGAGGGTTGCCATGTGCAACCGAAATAAAGAATAAACGGCGCAAAAATATGGCTCTTATGTATTTGTATCCGTGTGTACCACATCAGAGACTTGAAAAGCGTTGTCGAGCCAAGTCTTTCACTGCTTACACAAAGCCATATTCCTCCTTTTATACGCGTCTCCCGCATTTTTAGATAATATTCTGACTTTTACATAAGCCCCGAAGGTCGGACCAAATTCACAATACGTTGATCACATATTCTTCTGAACGCCGGACAGCTCAGGTTTTTTATTTTTCGTTTTTTTAGGCCGATTTCGTCTATGCTATTTCTACAACCGATTCGCCCGAAATCGTCACGATTTAGTATCTAGAGTTGCTCACATGAAAAAAACTAACCCAAAATCCGTGATCAGCGCATTGAATTACCCTGGAAACACTCTTTTCTTGTTTTTCGTTTCTGGACCGATTTCGCCAATTTCCACGACCTATTCGCCCGAAATCGTCACGATTCAGTATCTAGAGTTGCTCACATAAGAAAACTAACCCAAAATCCGTGGTTAGCGCATTGAATTACCCTCGAAAACACAGTTTTCTTGTTTTTTTTGCTTTTGGACCGATTTTGCCAATTTCCACGGCGATTCGCCAGAAATCGACACGATTCAGTATCTAGAGTTGCTCACATATAGAAACTAACCCAAAATCCATGATCAGCGCATTGAATTACCCTGGAAAACACCCTTTTCTTGTTTTTCGTTTCTGGATCGATTTCGCTAATTTCCACGGCCGATTCGCCCGAAATCGTCACGATTCAGTATCTAGAGTTGTTCTCATAAGAAACCTAACCCAAAATCCGTGATCAGCGCATTGAATTACCCTGGAAACGCACAGTTTTCTTGTTTTTCATTTCTGGACCGATTTCGCCAATTTCCACGGCCGATTTGCTCGAAATCGTCACGATTCAGTATCTGGAGTTGCTCACATAAGAAAACTAACCCAAAATGCGTGATCAGTGCATTGAATTACCCTGGAAAACACCCTTTTCTTGTTTTCGTTTCTGGACCGATTTCGCCAATTTCCACGGCCGATTCGCCCGAAATCGTCACGCTTCAGCATCTAGAGTTGCTCACGTAAGAAAACTAACCCAAACTCCGTGATCAGCGCATTGAATTACCCTGGAAAACACCTTTTTCTTGTTTTTCGTTTCTGGACCGATTTCGCCAATTTCCACGGCCGATTCGCCCGAAATCGTCACGATTTAGTATCTAGGGTTGCTCACATAAGAAACCTAACCGAAAATCCGTGATCAGCGCATTGAATTACCGTGGATAACACAGTTTTCTTGTTTTTCAATTCCAGACCGATTTCGCCAATTTCCACGGCCGATTCGCCCGAAATCGTCGCGATTTAGTATCTAGAGTTGCTCACATGAAAACACTAACCGAAAAACCGTGATCAGCGCATTGAATTACCCTGGAAAACACCCTTTTCTTGTTTTTCGTTTCTGGACCGATTTCGCTAATTTCCACGGCCGATTCGCCTGAAATCGTCACGATTCAGCATCTAAAGTTGCTCACGTAAGAAAACTAACCCAAAATTCGTGATCAGCGCATTGAATTACCCTGGTAAACACCCTTTGCTTGTTTTTCGTTTCTGGACCCATTTCGCCAATTTTTACGGCCGATTCGCCCGAAATCGTCACGATTCAGCATCTAGAGTTGCTCACGTAAGAAAACTAACTCAAAATCCGTGATCAGCGCATTGAATTCCTACGGACTAGACATTGTTCCTATTTTTCGTAGGTCAGACAAAATTTGTAAGAGTAAAAAACTGATACCCAGCTACGAACTTTCAAAAAATGCACAATTTTGAGCCAAAAAAATGCTCGGGCAAAAAATAAACTAAATTTTCAGAATCTACGGATGAAATTACCCCAGGAAACAGTTTTGTTTGACTGTCAAAATGTCACAGGTAAAAATTGAAAGGGCGAACACATCTTGATTACATAGCTGAAAAAAAGGAGAAACAAAAATAAGTAACCAAGATTTCAGAATAGGTAATTAGCGTCTACAACGTATGTAAAGAAGTCTGGCGAAATTTTTTCTTCGGCTCAGTTTGTATCCGCTACAGGTCTATTCGTGTGCACAGTAACAAGTTTGCAGCATGCATATTAGTTGCTGCATGAGAGCATGACAGCGAGTAAATTTTGAAAACGCGCGCGAGTCCATGTTCAGCCATATAATGCGTGATGCGCTGTCCGCTCGCTTCGCTCGCTCGCGCATCCGCATGAATAAACTGAAAACAACGACTGGCCGGTGACCGTGTAGGTTTGGCCGTGGGGCTCTGGTTGGGGGGGGGGGCGGTTGCAAGGAGGCCGAATAGCTGACACCGATTAGGAGTCGAGATTTGCAGAAGTGCAAAGTGAAACCGGTAGCGGATGGCGTTTGAAAAATGGCATTTCATCAGTTACCGTTTCAAATCGATAACGTCGTCAGTCAGTCTGCATCTACACTTAGTTTAGCAGTCACCTGTGGCCAGTTCTATAAAAGTGAACAGTTGAACAGTTGAATAGTGAACAGTGAACAGTGAATTTTTGAACAGAATAGTTGAATAGCAATTTTAAATGAGCGATCAACTTATCTGTTGAAAATTTTGAACTCAATAACGCCGGGTTCCAGTTCTGTTGTCAAGAACGCCACCGCATACGATGGAAAATCAATCGACGAACTTCATTTACTGCTGAATGGAGCGGAGTCTGAATTTTTTTGACGAAATGGCCAAAGAAATTTGAGTTTCTTCAACAAGAAACTCAGTTGTGCTTGTGCAGGTGAGTTTCAGTTTTCTCATTTTACAAATTCACAAAACTGGGCATATTTTGGGCAGGGTGCAGCAATTTTAACCAAGTTCAACTGATCTTGGCGACTTTGTCTTAATTGATGTTTTTTTATCGTTTTGAAATTAAAAATCAGGAAATTTGCATCATTAACAGTCATTTTAAATTGGTATTGCCAAGTTTTGAATTTTTTTCGTTTTTTTCGCTGAATAGTGAAAAGTGAATAAAAATGTTCAACTGTTCAATTTTTATAGAACTGGCCACTGGTCTTCATTGTATTTCACTTGACACTTGACAAAAAGCTTCTGCAAAATGACGCTTCACCAGTTCAGTTCGACACAGTTCACTGCACCGTTTTTTCAAAAATTTAATTATACATTTTATCAATCAAACGAACAATTGTGATTTTTGACCACGAAGTTTGAAAAAATTTGAGGTAAAAAACGGTTTTTTATTTTTCCAGGAAAAAACTGAAAAAACGGTTTTAAAACGAAAAAGAAACCGGTTTTTTTCCTGTGCCAACCCTACTACAGCAGATTGATTATCTAGATAACATGAAAAATCGACAAATATTGTAAAATGCAGACGGCTGATTTAGCTGTAACAAATACCAAATGATGAACGTTGGTGACAACCCCAGTATTTCCAACACAACAAAAGATGAAAAAACAATACGCACATAGTAGCTTGGAAACGCCGAATGCCGAATTGCATTTGAACAGTCTTTGATCACTCTGATGTTTCACTTCGAGTCTGAGTGTGTGTGAGCGGTTCTGCTCAGAACAGATGCGAATTTATCTTTTCAAGTGCTATTTGTTTTTTCCTTTGTTTAATTCACACGATTTTCCATTCTTTATATTTTCACCATAGCAGACTGATTGTTACTGAAACGTATAAACCAATAAAAATTCAGATCAGAAGAATCCTCCCGAAATGTTCTAACAGTGTTCCAAATTTTAAGTCATAAGGTCCCAGCACAAATCAGTGAGAGCAGTTTGAAGTTGGAACCTATTTTTGGTTCATCCTGTGCTGTTTTTTTCGTTGCAAAAATTGTATTATCTTTTGTTTTGACTTCGACACTCAATGCGTGCATAGCTAGACCTAGACAGTTTTATACATGACGCGTGAATTCAAAATTTGTAAAGTGATCCGAGTCCCCGAAATAGAGCCGCGTCACTTAAAAACTGAAAAAATGAAACGTATTTGCATAATTTCTGCGCTTTCAATTGTGATAGATGCAGACAAAAAGGAATGAAAATTGTGAAAAATTAATTGAGGAATACAGTAAGTTTTATTGTGCTGGTTTGTGAAAGAAACCAACAGATAAAAACGATAAAAACAACTGGGCTCAGACGGGTTTCGAACTTTGGCCCGTGTAAGGCAAAATGTTGCCACTGCACTATAGTAGTTGACAGGTGGGAACCTCTAGGTGTTTGTTCATTAAATGTCATTCAGTTTTATCGTTTTGTGTGTTGTCGGTTGCTCCGCGTGCTGTTTAGTACACATATACCGCTTCGATTCGTTGTTTTCGCCGTTTCAGTGAATGTTTTGATTTTGATTTGGAAATTACTAATCATGTGCTGCCGTTGAGGAACTTTTTGCAATGAGCAAAGCCGTTGTTCTTGCGGGCTGCACACCGGTAAGGGCTGGCAAATCAGTACCCCACCGTCGCACGGGTACAGTTCACATAAATTTCACAAATTTTGCACTACTTTTATGTTTTTATATTGTATTCTCACTGTCAATTATTTTGAGATAATACGCTATACAAACGTTCAGAATCTGTCAGAAAAGATAAATGATTTAACAAAAAAGTCTTGCAACATTTGTGAAAGATTGTCATGAAAAAATCAGCGATTTCATCCTTGATGTCCGGACATCAAATGCCGAGCGCTGACGCTCATTTATCATCGATGATAGCGCACTCAGCGGCGTCAGCGCTTCAGCGGGCGTTCGGAATGGGCAAAAAACCTGCCGCAGCGGCTGACGCAGCCATTTCTCATCACGATAAGTGCAGCGCCTCGCAGTCGAATGCATAAAACTAAGCGCGTGACGCACGCTTTTTTTTTTAGGCTGTTTTGGATTGTCACAGACAGAATTAAAATTAAGGTTGGCATGGGAAATAAAACCGTTTTTTTGTTTTTTTTCTTGCAAAAATACAAAAATCGGTTTTTTAGTTTGAAATTTTGTGGAAATTTTGGTAGTTGAAAACTGTTGGACAATGATATCGCGTAATTGCATTTTGCAAAAGTAAAAAAATAAACTGTGTCGAACTCAAATTTAACTTCGCTCTATTTAAAAACACTAATTTCCATTGTATCTCTGATTGGTTCCGAAGGCCGAGTGATGGGAAGTTGGTGCTGGAAAAATTGGGTTTTAAAACGGAATTAAAAACCTTTTTTTCTGACAATATAAAAAACCGTTTTTTACCATCCCTTCTTTCATGCGTCTGTTAGAAGCTAGAACCCAAAAATTGATAATATCTCGAATCTACCTGTGTTGTAAAACAACCCAGCGTTTTCCATGTTGATCGATCAACGTTTATTGCAGGCAGTGAAGAAGAAGTCGATGATCAAAGAAGGTTTGTTGGACAAGTACGGCCGTGCGAACGAGAAGACACCGTCCAGCTGGCAAACGGCCTTTGTCGATTACAGTGCAAGTGGCAGCAGCAAGCCACCGACACAATCGGACACTGTGGCTGCTGTTGCTGTTGAGAACAATGTTGCACAGGTGAAGTCTGTCTCTAAGCAAGCAGACTCCAGTGAGTCATCATCGAGTTCCAGTGACGACGATGCGGCAAAGCCAAAAAAGAAAATGAAAAAGGTTGGCCAACTGGAAATGTTTGTAAAATGAAAACTGAAATGCTCTGTCTCAACTCTTAAATAAGTCTCATTTTTTATGTGTACTCTTGTCTCACATAGTAGTACAGGGGTATTTATAGGGGGCAAAATTGAGCGTGCAACTTTTACGATCGCTTTATTTACGGCGCAAAAAATGCGGTCGCTTTTTTCAGGGTGCAGATTTCTCCGGTCGTGTTTTAACTGGCCACCTCATAGTGTTCTTGGGCCACCTTGTAGTAAGGATGGTATACAGAGTGGTCCAAAAGTAGTGGGTACAACTTTGAATCGCTCTAACTCGCCAACGGTTGGTCCTTTATTCGTTGAAATTTTAGTCGCTTTATTTGGAAGCACAAAGTTAGACCTGCATCAACTTTTAGCCCAAACGAGAGAATATTGCCTTAGTGCGGAAGCAAAGTTTTTTACTTTTGAGTATAGAAATAATACCATCCATACTATAAGGTGACCCAAAAACCCTATAAGGTTGCCAGTTAAAAGCGACTGGAGAAATATATGCACCCTGGAAAAAACGGCCTAAAAAATCTAACAAACGAAAAAGCTGTCGAAAACCAAAAGAAGACCATAATTTTTTGCGCCCTGAATAAAGCGACCGTAGAATTTGCACGGTCAATCTTTCCTTCTATAGATAATCACCCTCCCGGGGCCTCCCGTACTGCTTCACAGATGTCTTATTTTTAGGTAACCCCACAACTGCAGCAAAAGAAACGCAAAAAACAATCGTCTTCGTCATCAAGTTCTTCTGAATGAACGGAAACTTATGTTCTTATGGCCATTGACATTCGTTTCCCTATGGTTGAAGTTCTGTTTGTTGTTGAGTTAATTGATTTTTATGATTTTCTTGTTTTTGTTGTTGTCGAATTGGCTTTTAGTTTGGCTGTCTCCGTTATTTGTTGAATACTGTTTGGTTGGATGATTACGTTGAGTTGTAAGAGTTGTTGATTTTGTTGTAACATTTGTCATGCTAGTTCATATTTTGTAGCTGTTGTTGTTATCACCTGTAGCACTACCGGGCATCAGTGAACGATTGCTCGGCACAGTTATGAAAAAGTAAAATAAAAACTCAACTTGAATTCGCAGTGTTTCGCGTTTTCTGAGTCTCCGTCGCTGTTGTTACAAACAGCACTGCTCATTCATTGTTTACTGATAAATCTGCACGAAACTGTTGCGTTTTTTATGTCATATAAATGCTGAAACTCATCAGAAGCGACAAACAGCGATGCATTTTGACGAAAAGGCAGACTTGCCGTGCTGCAGCACACCGTGGGGCCGTTGGTGGCAGACTGTGGATGAGGTGCATGTTGAAGTGCAACTGCAGCACGCGTCCACCGCGCAACATGTAAACTGCAACATCACAGTACATCGGCTCACTTGTATTGTCGCTGGCGCTGTCATTATCGATGTACGATGTAACGATGTGCGAATTCAGAAAACTTGCTATTCCGTTTGGTGTAATGGCTCTTTATGAACTGTATTTATTGTTGCAGGGCGCACTGTTTGAGGCTGTTAGAGCAGATGACAGCACATGGACTTTGGGTCAGTTTTCTTTGATAACATAACTATTGTCATTTTTCAGGTTCTGCGACTCAAAATGTGTGAGCGGGCGCAAAAAGGAAACTGTATGCGACAATAATCGCGCAAGTGACTCAGCCCTATTTAGGGGACTCTGATCACTGCTCAATTTTGAATTGCTACGCCATGCACGAAACATTATTTATCTATGCACGCAGTGAGTCTCGGGACCCAGATAAAAGATAATACCAATACGCATTGTCACAGTTTGCAAGACGTTCAGACCGAATCAAGTTTTTTCCAGAAGAGGGTAAACTGATACGAATGCTGTTGTGCAAGGCGCACCCTGGTGCTGATCGCATTTGGAGTAGCCTGCTGAAAGACTGTGCACAAACGTTCCCGCTGCATCCGCTGCTGCTGGATGCCACCCAGAAGTCGTTGACACTCGAACGCTTCCACCGAGAAGTCAGTTTGCTCGTGAAATGGTCCTTTGCCTCCCAGTTTTTCCTTGTTTCACAATCCAGGTGGCACTGCAAGCAGCAGGCTTCAGCACAGCGAAAACCTATTGGAAACGGTGAAAATTGTGCTTTTTCAGCATCCTGGTATGGACTTTTCAAACGCCGAAATCACGGGCAACTACGGAGGCGGCGGCCCAACGACAAATCTGTGATCGGCTGTGCAGTAGTGACTCTGCATCACAGCTGCAATTTGTGTTGCTGCGAATGTTTCGCACAGATTTGCAACAGTAAAACAATTTAATGGACAACATGTTCTGAACGTTGTGAATTTTTTTGTCTGTGGAACGCAAAAAAAATAACAAAGGGTAACTGTTTTGAATCTGGTTCACGTTTCAGTTCTGTTTCGGGATCGTACAACCAACGTGTTCATGCATCATGAACGTTTATCTGAAGGTTTTGGGTTAATACGTTCTTTGTAGAATTGAGGTGCTTTATACCATATGCCACCACTGTCGCACAAAGAGCAGAGAGAGGGTAGCAAAAGCGACATCTCCGCAGGGTTCGAATTTTTTTAGCTTGAAGCAAAAGCAACAAATATTTCAGAAACGTTTTAATTCACAACACACACATCCATATTCCTTTGCTACACGTAATGAAAAACTGCTTTATCATAGAAATGTTCGTTGTTTTCTGAAATCAATCACTTCTGATAAAGTTGGCACCAAAAATCAACAATTTTTTTTTAAATAATTAAGGTCCGTGCTAAGCGGCTCGCACTTTTCGAAGGCGTTTCCATTCACCCGTTTCGAAATTCATCTGCACAGAAAATGATCCGTTTGCACGAATACAAGCTTGAACGGCTATGAAGCAACAAGCACACTGTGCGCCATTCTTACTTGAAAGAACGTTTCAACGATGCACGGCGACGGCTGCGCTGCTCCAGCGAGCACGTCCATTGCATGCTCCTCCGACAGTCGCACTGGCAGAACGTTGCCCATCTGCGGACACGGGTTCTCTGGAGTAAGATAATAGATCTTAGATGGATGGATGGATGTATGAATAATTTCAAACAGGCAACGTGAAGTTTGATAAAAAAAGCAAATAAAACGAACCTCGATTGCCAGCCATCGCTTTCTCAGGTCGACTGAGTTTGTTCGCTGTTCGGAACATGTCCTGCGCTTGTTGCATCAGTTGCCGCTGCATACAGAGAAACACCAATAAAGGCAACTGGCCAACATGTTTTGTTTGCTTCATAGTCACCGTGTTGACCTTTGATAACGCTGCTGACTGACCGTGACAGTGAGCATTGGGGGCTCGTTTGGCGTGTTGCTGTGCGCTGGTTGCACTGACGGACTGTTGCTGCGTGTTCACGGGCACCGCGGTACGCATGGGCATTGGTGCTGTGGGCCGTGGCGTTTGTTGTGGCATCGGAGTGGCGGTCAGCACGCCGCCGTGCATGCCACCGAAAGACACGCGCGACGGCTGCAACGATGTTTGGCACGTGTGACGCAAGAACTCGTTCACCTATCAGCTTATGCGAACTGTGCAAGAACAGTGCTTTTGGGTTTGATCATTTGGTTGGTGTGGCGAATCAGTTGGCGGAACTGTTCAGTTTTCAAAAATGCAACAGCTAATGACATGTTGAACCGAATGTCTAATTAAAATCAAAATTGATGACTGCTCAACTGACCATCTGGCTTGGCAGCAGCGGATTCAACGGCGGCAGCGTGTCCACGGCAGCAGTTGACTGCGCTGGCTGCAAGGAAGTGCTCGCAGAAGGAAATCCAGTTGCGGGAAGGTAACTCGGCCGCGGCTGAGGTTGGAATTGTGTTTGTTGTTGTTGTGCTGCTGATGGGGCGGTGACACAGACGGCCGTCGTGAAGGGAATGTGCGGTGCTGCTGCTGCTGCGGGCGCGCACGTTGACGGCACGTGCACACGCGGCTGGCTGATCGAGCGCACGCACGTGCTCGCTGCAAATGATGCTTGCGTCTGCTTGGGGGTTGCAAGGATTTGCATGTCTCAATTCATTTGTCGTTGTCGTAACGCGAAAATCATTCTGAAAGTCCTTGCTTGAAAACGGTTCACTATACAGTACTGTTGCACAGCCACAAAACAAACAAACAACGTTCACACGCACGCTACTGCTGTAATATCGTGTATGTGCAACATTACTGTGTTACTTGGCGCCCTGTTTGCGTTTTACTAACCTACTTTCTACTAATCGCTTTTGGCAAGTCTTTTGAAAAACAGAAAAAATGGTGAATACTGAGAAGTAACATCAATTTTCGGGATTCACTGACGTTCATTTTGCAATCGTTGCGACGGCACAATGGCAGCGGCAGCGTGGTCGGCGTTGGATCGCCAATGATTGAGCTTGCTGCTTGCGCACTCTCCGTGTCCAGCTCGTTGTGCAGACTGAGTGGCATTGCTTGTTCCGCAATTCTGTTAGACTTTTTTAGTTTGTTTGCAGAAACTAAAATTTTTTTTCAACAACAACGACTGCGGACTGACGCAGTCAGCAGGAACCACGGACAAACGAAGCAGGAAACCAAAAAACTGACTGATGAAACATGAAAACTTCACCTTGAAAAAGAGTGGCAGCTCCAGTGGGCGCCCACGGTTCATCGTGTCTGTCGTTTGTCATTGGCAAGCTTTCAACATCGTCGTCCGTGTCCGAACGACCGTCGAAATAATTAGTCACTGAAGGAAGAGGCATCGCCGCCGTCCCTTTCCTTGCCGCCACTGATTGCAGTGTCTTCCATCATTTTTTTGGCGCTTTCCTATTTTAGCGTAACTTTCCACAAATAGAGTAACTTTGATATTTTAGCGTAACTTTCCACAAATAGAGTAACTTTGATATTTTAGCGTAACTTTCAACAAATAAAGTAACTTTGATATTTTACCGTAACTTTGATATTTTAGCGTAACTTTCAATATGTTACGCTAAAATAGGATAGGGCTTGGTACTGTCCTATTTTAGCGTATCAACATATAAACAGCTCATTTAAAGCTATTTCAGCCGCGAAACTTTGTAAACCTACGTTATTTTGCACGGAGATTTCAAATTTTGACTTTGTGGGTTACGGTAACGCTTCGTTTGGTCTCAACACGATCTTAGTTCCATGAACAACCCACAAACAACTTGGTAACCGCAACCAAACCGGTGAAACAAGCTAGATTAAGGTTGTTTTGCACGCAGATTTTGAATTTCAGCTTTGTGGATTACGGTAACGCCTGGTTTGGTCCCAATACGATCTTAGTTTCATCAACAACCACAAACAGCTTGGTAACCGCAACCAAACCGGTGAAACATGCTAGATTAAGGTTGTTTTGCACGCAGATTTTGAATTTCAGCTTTTTGGATTACGGTAACGCCTGGTTTGGTCCCAATGCGATCTTAGTTTCATCAACAACCCACAAACAGCTTGGTAACCTCAACCAAACCGGTGAAACATGCTAGATTAAGGTTGTTTTGCACGCAGATTTTGATTTTCAGCTTTCTGGATTACGGTAACGCCTGGTTTGGTCCCAATGCGATCGTAGTTTCATCAACAACCCACAAACAGCTTGGTAACCGCAACCAAACCGGTGAAACAAACTAGATTAAGGTTGTTTCGCCCGCAGATTTTGAATTTCAGCTTTCTGGATTACGGTAACGCCTGGTTTGGTTCCAATACGATCTTAGTTTCTTCAACAACCCACAAACAGCTTGGTAACCGCAACCAAACCGGTGAAACAAGCTAGATTAAGGTTGTTTTGCACGCAGATTTTGAATTTCAGCTTTGCGGATTACGGCAACGCCTGGTTTGGTCTCAACACGATTTTAGTTTCATGAACAACACACAAACAGCTTGGTAACCGCAACCCTACCGGTGAAACATGCTAGATTAAGGTTGTTTTGCACGCAGATTTTGAATTTAAGCTTTTTGGATTACGGTAACGCCTGGTTTGGTCCCAATACGATCTTAGTTTCATCAACAGCCCACAAACAGATGTTTGGCAGATGTCCCGAAAGTTGTTGTACCTACAAAGACTGAATTACATCTTAACCAGTTCTGCGACTCAATGCGTTTGCGGACGTGAAAGAAAACTAGTTTCAGTCTTTATGTGGCAATTCAATATCAACTAAGTGACTGGGCCTTATTTAGTTGACACGAATTACTTAGCCAATTTTGAATTTCCGCGCCATGCATGAAACTTTCCATCTATCTACGCGCGCATTATATATCGGGACCAAATAGAATATCATAGCTACATGTAGTTGACTAACCAATCTACCACAGTGTTCTTGTTCACAGCGACTTCTTCCATCACTGTACCAAGTGAAGCCGGCGGCGTGCGGCTCCACAGCCACAGCATTTGGATGATTTGACCGAGATGCAGGTGGGAGTTAGCGAAGACACTGTCCTCGCGCACGGACATAGTTATTTGACCACGACCATGCGCTCGGCAGTCACTACAACGCCATGAGAATTCATCGGCGCTTCCGGCATGTTTGATCAGTCCCATTGCATGGTCGTTGCAACCCGTTTGGTTGCAGTTGCGACGATTTGCAACCAATCCGCGGGATGCACACCACTTCAAAGCAGCTTCTTTCTGATCGATGTTCGGTTGCATGGGAAAAATTTCCAGTAGTCGGGCCATCGTGAAATCCTCCTGAACAATTTAAACATCAAAAATTCACCGCGCTATCCATGCATTTTGTATCCATCCATCAAAACATGCCATCATAAAAAGAGGAGCAAAATCATTGGAAAAAAATAAGCCCTGTACAAACAAATTGAAGTTGTGATTAACCTGCATTATTTGTTGAGGAGGCAGATGCGGATCGATTCCATCATCAAGTATCGTGTTTCTTGACACCCGAGGCGATGGCGCGCCAATCATGACGTACTGTTCAGCAGAAGAATTCAACAATGCAGTCAACATAGCAGTCAGTTCCGTTGCGGTTACAGACAGGCGCTCTGAGCAGAGCTTTAATCGGTTGCAGATGTTTCTTAATCTAGCTTGTTTCACCGCTTTGGTTGCGGTTACCAAGCTGTTTGTGGGCTGTTGATGAAACTAAGATCGTATTAAGACCAAACCAGGCGTTACCGCAATCCGGAAAGCTGAAATTCAAAATCTGCGTGCAAAACAACTTTAATCTAGCTTGTTTCACCGGTTTGGTTGCGGTTACCAAGGTGTTTGTGGATTGTTCATGAAACTAAGATCGTGTTGAGACTAAACCAGGCCTTACCGTAATCCGGAAAGCTGAAATTCAAAATCTGCGTGCAAAACAACTTTAATCTAGCTTGTTTCACCGGTTTGGTTGCGGTTACCAAGGTGTTTGTGGATTGTTCATGAAACTAAGATCGTGTTGAGACTAAACCAGGCGTTACCGTGATCCGAAAAGCTGAAATTCAAAATCTGCGTGCAAAACAACCTTAATCTAGCTTGTTTCACCGGTTTGGTTGCGGTTACCAAGCTGTTTGTGGGTTGTTCATGGAACTAAGATCGTGTTGAGACCAAACCAGGCGTTACCGTTATCCGGAAAGCTGAAATTCAAAATCTGCGTGCAAAACAACCTTAATCTAGCTTGTTTCACCGGTTTGGTTGCGGTTACCAAGCTGTTTGTGGGTTGTTCATAGAACTAAGATCGTGTTGAGACCAAACCAGACGTTACCGTAATCCGGAAAGCTGAAATTCAAAATCTGCGTGCAAAACAACCTTAATCTAGCTTGTTTCACCGGTTTGGTTGCGGTTACCAAGCTGTTTGTGAATTGTTCATGAAACTAAGATCGTGTTGAGACCAAACCAGGCGTTAGCGTAATCCGGAAAGCTGAAATTCAAAATCTGCGTGCAAAACAACCTTAATCTAGCTTGTTTCACCGGCTTGGTTGCGGTTACCAAGCTGTTTGTGGGTTGTTCATGGAAGTAAGATCGTGTTGAGACCAAACCAGGCGTTACCGTAATCCGGAAAGCTGAAATTCAAAATCTGCGTGCAAAACAACCTTAATCTAGCTTGTTTCACCGGTTTGGTTGCGGTTACCAAGCTGTTTGTGGGTTGTTGATGAAACTAAGATCGTATTGGGACCAAACCAGGCGTTACCGTAATCCAGAAAGCTGAAATTCAAAATCTGCGTGCAAAACAACCTTAATCTAGCATGTTTCACCGGTTTGGTTGCGGTTACCAAGCTGTTTGTGGGTTGTTCATGGAACTAAGGTTGTGTTGAGACCAAACCAGGCGTTACCGTAATCCGGAAAGCTGAAATTCAAAATCTGCGTGCAAAACAATTTTAATCTAGCATGTTTCACCGGTTTGGTTGCGGTTACCAAGCTGTTTGTGGGTTGTTGATGAAACTAAGATCGCATTGGGACCAAACCAGGCGTTACCGTAATCCAGAAAGCTGAAAATCAAAATCTGCGTGCAAAACAACCTTAATCTAGCATGTTTCACCGGTTTGGTTGGGTTACCAAACTGTTTGTGGGTTGTTCATGGAACTAAGATTGTGTTGAGACCAAACCAGGCGTTACCGTAATCCGGAAAGCTGAAATTCAAAATCTGCGTGCAAAACAACCTTAATATAGCATGTTTCACCGGTTTGGTTGCGGTTACCAAGCTGTTTGTGGGTTGTTGATGAAACTAAGATCGCATTGGGACCAAACCAGGCGTTATCGTAACCCACGAGGTTTAAATTTGAAATCTCCATGCAAAACAACCCCAATCTAACTTGTTTCACTAATTTGGTTGCGGTTACCAAGGTGTTTGTGGATTGTTGACGGAACTAAGATCGTGTTGGGACCAAACCGGGCGTTACCGTAACCCACAAGGTCAAAATTTGAAATCTCCGTGCAAAATAACGTAGGTTTACAAAGTTTCGCGGCTGAAATAGCTTTAAATGAGCTGTTTATATGTTGATACGCTAAAATGGGACAGTACCAAGCCCTATCCTATTTTAGCGTAACATATTGAAAGTTACGCTGAAATAGGATAGCTGTTATTCATCTAAAATTGAAAGTTAAAATCAATAAATAAACCAACCCCACCTCACTACATCACCCTTTTACTTTTTTTTTTGCTTCAACCACTCCGACCTCCCCCCACTCACTTCGCCCCCCAAACACATTCAACCCCCCTCCACCCCCACCCTTTCCACTTTCTCTCACCCCCCCACCTCCCCCCCCCCCCCCCTTCCCTTCCCACGCGGCCGTCTGTGTCACCGCCCCATCAGCCACAAACAATCCTCACCCCCGCTGTTCCCCCCCAATTGACTTCCTTCTGCGGCACTTCCTTGCAGGCAGCGCGCCTGCTGCCGTGGACACGCCGCCGTTGAATCCGCTGTGCGCAACAAATCCCCACGATCCCACACCACCAAATGATCAAACCCAATTCTTGCACAGTCCGCGTGCCGTCCAAACATCGTTGCAGCCGTCGCGCGTGTCTTTCGGTGGCATGCACGGCGCGCGACCGCCACTCCGATGCCAACCACGCCCCACCGCCCCCCCCCCGCAACACGCCAACGAGCCCCAATGCTCACTGTCACGGTCAGTCAGCAGCGTTATCAAAGGTCAACACGGTGACTATGAAGCAAACAAAACATGTTGGCCAGTTGCCTTTATTGGTGTTTCTCTGTATGCAGCGGCAACTGATGCAACAAGCGCAGGACATGTTCCGAACAGCGAACAAACTCAGTCGACCTGAGAAAGCGATGGCTGGCAATCGAGGTTCGTTTTATTTGCTTTTTTTATCAAACTTCACGTTGCCTGTTTGAAATTATTCATACATCCATCCATGCATCTACGATCTATTATCTTACTCCAGAGAACCCGTGTCCGCAGATGGGCAACGTTCTGCCAGTGCGACTGTCGGAGGAGCATGCAATGGACGTGCTCGCTGGAGCAGCGCAGCCGTCGCCGTGCATCGTTGAAACGTTCTTTCAAGTAAGAATGGCGCAGTGTGCTTGTTGCTTCATAGTCGTTCAAGCTTGTATTCGTGCAAACGGATCATTTTCTGTGCAGATGAATTTCGAAACGGGTGAATGGAAACGCCTTCGAAAAGTGCGAGCCGCTTAGCACGGACCTTAATTATTAAAAAAAAAAAATTGTTGATTTTTGGTGCCAACTTTATCAGAAGTGATTGATTTCAGAAAACAACGAACATTTCTATGATAAAGCAGTTTTTCATTACGTGTAGCAAAGGAATATGGATGTGTGTGTTGTGAATTAAAACGTTTCTGAAATATTTGTTGCTTTTGCTTCAAGCTAAAAAAATTCGAACCCTGCGGAGATGTCGCTTTTGCTACCCTCTCTCTGCTCTTTGTGCGCAGTGGTGCTATGGTATAAAGCACCTCAATTCTACAAAGAACGTATTAACCCAAAACCTTCAGATAAACGTTCATGATGCATGAACACGTTGGTTGTACGATCCCGAAACAGAACTGAAACGTGAACCAGATTCAAAACAGTTACCCTTTGTTATTTTTTTGCGTTCCACAGACAAAAAAAATTCACAACGTTCAGAACATGTTGTCCATTAAATTGTTTTACTGTTGCAAATCTGTGCGAAACATTCGCAGCAACACAAATTGCAGCTGTGATGCAGAGTCACTACTGCACAGCCGATCACAGATTTGTCGTTGGGCCGCCGCCTCCGTAGTTGCCCGTGATTTCGGCGTTTGAAAAGTCCATACCAGGATGCTGAAAAAACACAATTTCCACCGTTTCCAATAGGTTTTCGCTGTGCTGAAGCCTGCTGCTTGCAGTGCCACCTGGATTGTGAAACAAGGAAAAACTGGGAGGCAAAGGACCATTTCACGAGCAAACTGACTTGTCGGTGGAAGCGTTCGAGTGTCAACGACTTCTGGGTGGCATCCAGCAGCAGCGGATGCAGCGGGAACGTTTGTGCACAGTCTTTCAGCAGGCTACTCCAAATGCGATCAGCACCAGGGTGCGCCTTGCACAACAGCATTCGTATCAGTTTACCCTCTTCTGGAAAAAACTTGATTCGGTCTGAACGTCTTGCAAACTGTGACAATGCGTATTGGTATTATCTTTTATCTGGGTCCCGAGACTCACTGCGTGCATAGATAAATAATGTTTCGTGCATGGCGTAGCAATTCAAAATTGAGCAGTGATCAGAGTCCCCTAAATAGGGCTGAGTCACTTGCGCGATTATTGTCGCATACAGTTTCCTTTTTACGCCCGCTCACACATTTTGAGTCGCAGAACCTGAAAAATGACAATAGTTATGTTATCAAAGAAAACTGACCCAAAGTCCATGTGCTGTCATCTGCTCTAACAGCCTCAAACAGTGCGCCCTGCAACAATAAATACAGTTCATAAAGAGCCATTACACCAAACGGAATAGCAAGTTTTCTGAATTCGCACATCGTTACATCGTACATCGATAATGACAGCGCCAGCGACAATACAAGTGAGCCGATGTACTGTGATGTTGCAGTTTACATGTTGCGCGGTGGACGCGTGCTGCAGTTGCACTTCAACATGCACCTCATCCACAGTCTGCCACCAACGGCCCCACGGTGTGCTGCAGCACGGCAAGTCTGCCTTTTCGTCAAAATGCATCGCTGTTTGTCGCTTCTGATGAGTTTCAGCATTTATATGACATAAAAAACGCAACAGTTTCGTGCAGATTTATCAGTAAACAATGAATGAGCAGTGCTGTTTGTAACAACAGCGACGGAGACTCAGAAAACGCGAAACACTGCGAATTCAAGTTGAGTTTTTATTTTACTTTTTCATAACTGTGCCGAGCAATCGTTCACTGATGCCCGGTAGTGCTACAGGTGATAACAACAACAGCTACAAAATATGAACTAGCATGACAAATGTTACAACAAAATCAACAACTCTTACAACTCAACGTAATCATCCAACCAAACAGTATTCAACAAATAACGGAGACAGCCAAACTAAAAGCCAATTCGACAACAACAAAAACAAGAAAATCATAAAAATCAATTAACTCAACAACAAACAGAACTTCAACCATAGGGAAACGAATGTCAATGGCCATAAGAACATAAGTTTCCGTTCATTCAGACGAACTTGATGACGAAGACGATTGTTTTTTGCGTTTCTTTTGCTGCAGTTGTGGGGTTACCTAAAAATAAGACATCTGTGAAGCAGTACGGGAGGCCCCGGGAGGGTGATTATCTATAGAAGGAAAGATTGACCGTGCAAATTCTACGGTCGCTTTATTCAGGGCGCAAAAAATTATGGTCTTCTTTTGGTTTTCGACAGCTTTTTCGTTTGTTAGATTTTTTAGGCCGTTTTTTTCAGGGTGCATATATTTCTCCAGTCGCTTTAAACTGGCAACCTTATAGGGTTTTTGGGTCACCTTATAGTATGGATGGTATTATTTCTATACTCAAAAGTAAAAAACTTTGCTTCCGCACTAAGGCAATATTCTCTCGTTTGGGCTAAAAGTTGATGCAGGTCTAACTTTGTGCTTCCTAATAAAGCGACTAAAATTTCAGCGAATAAAGGACCAACCGTTGGCGAGTTAGAGCGATTCAAAGTTGTACCCACTACTTTTGGACCACTCTGTATACCATCCTTACTACAAGGTGGCCCAAGAACACTATGAGGTGGCCAGTTAAAACACGACCGGAGAAATCTGCACCCTGAAAAAAGCGACCGCATTTTTTGCGCCATAAATAAAGCGATCGTAAAAGTTGCACGCTCAATTTTGCCCCCTATAAATACCCCTGTACTACTATGTGAGACAAGAGTACACATAAAAAATGAGACTTATTTAAGAGTTGAGACAGAGCATTTCAGTTTTCATTTTACAAACATTTCCAGTTGGCCAACCTTTTTCATTTTCTTTTTTGGCTTTGCCGCATCGTCGTCACTGGAACTCGATGATGACTCACTGGAGTCTGCTTGCTTAGAGACAGACTTCACCTGTGCAACATTGTTCTCAACAGCAACAGCAGCCACAGTGTCCGATTGTGTCGGTGGCTTGCTGCTGCCACTTGCACTGTAATCGACAAAGGCCGTTTGCCAGCTGGACGGTGTCTTCTCGTTCGCACGGCCGTACTTGTCTAACAAACCTTCTTTGATCATCGACTTCTTCTTCACTGCCTGCAATAAACGTTGATCGATCAACATGGAAAACGCTGGGTTGTTTTACAACACAGGTAGATTCGAGATATTATCAATTTTTGGGTTCTAGCTTCTAACAGACGTATGAAAGAAGGGATGGTAAAAAACGGTTTTTTATATTGTCAGAAAAAAAGGTTTTTAATTCCGTTTTAAAACCCAATTTTTCCAGCACCAACTTCCCATCACTCGGCCTTCGGAACCAATCAGAGATACAATGGAAATTAGTGTTTTTAAATAGAGCGAAGTTAAATTTGAGTTCGACACAGTTTATTTTTTTACTTTTGCAAAATGCAATTACGCGATATCATTGTCCAACAGTTTTCAACTACCAAAATTTCCACAAAATTTCAAACTAAAAAACCGATTTTTGTATTTTTGCAAGAAAAAAAAACAAAAAAACGGTTTTATTTCCCATGCCAACCTTAATTTTAATTCTGTCTGTGACAATCCAAAATAGCCTAAAGCGCTATTCATGGAGGTTGAAGCGCGCTGAAGCGCGCTGACGCGCTTCACTTTGCTACACATTCACGAAGCAAAAAAACAGCGCGCTTCAGCGTGCGTCAGCGCGCTTCAGTTTTGGAGCACATGCGCATTCACGGACGCGCGCGCTGAAGCGCGCTGACCAGCTTCATCGTGAATGAAGAAATGAAGCTGCGTCAGCCGCTGCGGCTTTTTAGGTTTTTTGCCCATTCACGAACGCGCGCGCTGAAGCGCGCTGACGCGCGCTGAAGTGCGCTATCATGAATGATGAAATGAAGCTGCGTCAGCCGCTGCGGCATTTGATGTCCGGACATCAAATTTGTGTGTGCAAAATCGCTGATTGTTGCTGTCAGTGACAATCTTTCACAAATGTTGCAAGACTTTTTTGTTAAATCATTTAGTACTTTTCTGACAGATTCTGAACAGTATTGTATAGCGTAATTAGTCTCAAAATAAGTGTGACAGTGAGAATACGAATACTCAACAAAGCATAAAAGTAGTGCAAGAAATTTATGTGAAATTTATGTGAACTGTACCCGTGCGACGGTGTGGGGTACTGATTTGCGCAGCCCTTAAAACCGGTGTGCAGCCCGCAAGAACAAGCTTTGCTAGCTTTGCTTCATTGCAAAAAAAGTTTCCTCAACGGCAGCACATGATTAGTGAATGTTGCACAAATCAAAAGATCAAAACATTCACTGAAACGGCGAAAACAACGAATCGAAGCGGTATATAGTGTGTACTAAACAGCACGTACGGAGACAACACAGACAACACACAAAACGATAAAACTGAATGACATTTAATGAACAAACACCTAGAGAGGTTCCCACCTGTCAACTACTATAGTGCAGTGGCAACATGTTGTGCCTGTCAGCACAGAGGCCAAAGTTCGAAACCCGTCTGAGCCCAGTTGTTTTTATCGTTTTTATCTGTTGGTTTCTTTCACAAACGCAGCACAATAAAACTTACTGTATTCCTCAATTAATTTAATTTTACCACAATTAAATTCATTCCCTTTTTGGTCTGCATCTATCACAATTGAAAGCGCAGAAATTATGCAAATACGTTTCATTTTTCAGACAAGCCGCTGCGGCATTTGGGGTCCGGACATCAAAAGCCGCAGCGGCTGACGCAGCTTCATTTCTTCATTCATGATGAAGCTGGTCAGCGCGCTTCAGCGCGCTTCAGCGCGCGCGTTCGTGAATGGACAAAAAACCTAAAAAGCCGCAGCGGCTGACGCAGCTTCATTTCTTCATTCATGATGAAGCTGGTCAGCGCGCGTCAGCGCGCTTCAGCGCGCGCTTGCATGAATGGGCCTTAAGTGACGCGGCTCTATTTCGGGGACTCGGATCACTTTACAAATTTTGAATTCACGCGTCATGTATAAAACTGTCTAGGTCTAGCTATGCACGCATTGAGTGTCGAAGTCAAAACAAAAGATAATACAATTTTTGCAACGAAAAAAACAGCACAGGATGAACCAAAAATAGGTTCCAACTTCAAACTGCTCTCACTGGTTTGTGCTGGGACCTTATGACTTAAAATTTGGAACACTGTTAGAACATTTCGGGAGGATTCTTCTGATCTAAATTTTGATTGGTTTATACGTTTCAGTAACAATCAGTCTGCTATGGTGAAAATATAAAGAATGGAAAATCGTGTGAATTAAACAAAGGAAAAAACAAATAGCACTTGAAAAGATAAATTCGCATCTGTTCTGAGCAGAACCGCTCACACACACTCAGACTCGAAGTGAAACATCAGAGTGATCAAAGACTGTTCAAATGCAATTCGGCATTCGGCGTTTCCAAGCTACTATGTGCGTATTGTTTTTTCATCTTTTGTTGTGTTGGAAATACTGGGGTTGTCACCAACGTTCATCATTTGGTATTTGTTACAGCTAAATCAGCCGTCTGCATTTTACAATATTTGTCGATTTTTCATGTTATCTAGATAATCAATCTGCTGTAGTAGGGTTGGCATAGGAAAAAAAACCGGTTTCTTTTTCGTTTTAAAACCGTTTTTTCAGTTTTTTCCTGGAAAAATAAAAAACCGTTTTTACCTCAAATTTTTTCAAACTTCGTGGTCAAAAATCACAATTGTTCGTTTGATTGATAAAATGTATAATTATATTTTTGAAAAAACGGTGCAGTGAACTGTGTCGAACTGAACTGGTGAAGCGTCATTTTGCAGAAGCTTTCTGTCAAGTGTCAAGTGAAATACAATGAAGACCAGTGGCCAGTTCTATAAAAATTGAACAGTTGAACATTTTTATTCACTTTTCACTATTCAGCGAAAAAAACGAAAAAAATTCAAAACTTGGCAATACCAATTTAAAATGACTGTTAATGATGCAAATTTCCTGATTTTTAATTTCAAAACGATAAAAAAACATCAATTAAGACAAAGTCGCCAAGATCAGTTGAACTTGGTTAAAATTGCTGCACCCTGCCCAAAATATGCCCAGTTTTGTGAATTTGTAAAATGAGAAAACTGAAACTCACCTGCACAAGCACAACTGAGTTTCTTGTTGAAGAAACTCAAATTTCTTTGGCCATTTCGTCAAAAAAATTCAGACTCCGCTCCATTCAGCAGTAAATGAAGTTCGTCGATTGATTTTCCATCGTATGCGGTGGCGTTCTTGACAACAGAACTGGAACCCGGCGTTATTGAGTTCAAAATTTTCAACAGATAAGTTGATCGCTCATTTAAAATTGCTATTCAACTATTCTGTTCAAAAATTCACTGTTCACTGTTCACTATTCAACTGTTCAACTGTTCACTTTTATAGAACTGGCCACAGGTGACTGCTAAACTAAGTGTAGATGCAGACTGACTGACGACGTTATCGATTTGAAACGGTAACTGATGAAATGCCATTTTTCAAACGCCATCCGCTACCGGTTTCACTTTGCACTTCTGCAAATCTCGACTCCTAATCGGTGTCAGCTATTCGGCCTCCTTGCAACCGCCCCCCCCCCAACCAGAGCCCCACGGCCAAACCTACACGGTCACCGGCCAGTCGTTGTTTTCAGTTTATTCATGCGGATGCGCGAGCGAGCGAAGCGAGCGGATAAGCGCATCACGCATTATATGGCTGAACATGGACTCGCGCGCGTTTTCAAAATTTACTGTCATGCACTCGCAACTAATATGCATGCTGCAAACTTGTTACTGTGCACACGAATAGACCTGTAGCGGATACAAACTGAGCCGAAGAAAAAATTTCGCCAGACTTCTTTACATACGTTGTAGACGCTAATTACCTATTCTGAAATCTTGGTTGCTTATTTTTGTTTCTCCTTTTTTTCAGCTATGTAATCAAGATGTGTTCGCGCTTTCAATTTTTACCTGTGACCCCCCTCCCCAATTTTTAGCTGGGACACTTTCACAGTTGAACAAAACTGTTTCCTGGGGTAATTTCATCCGTAGATTCTGAAAATTTAGTTTATTTTTTGCCCGAGCATTTTTTTGGCTCAAATTATTGTTTTTTTGAAAGTTCGTAGCTGGGTATCAGTTTTTTACTCTTACAAATTTTGTCTGAGCTACGAAAAATAGGAACAATGTCTAGTCCGTAGGAATTCAATGCGCTGATCACGGATTTTGAGTTAGTTTTCTTACGTGAGCAACTCTAGATGCTGAATCGTGACGATTTCGGGCGAATCGGCCGTAAAAATTGGCGAAATGGGTCCAGAAACGAAAAACAAGCAAAGGGTGTTTACCAGGGTAATTCAATGCGCTGATCACGAATTTTGGGTTAGTTTTCTTACGTGAGCAACTTTAGATGCTGAATCGTGACGATTTCAGGCGAATCGGCCGTGGAAATTAGCGAAATCGGTCCAGAAACGAAAAACAAGAAAAGGGTGTTTTTCAGGGTAATTCAATGCGCTGATCACGGATTTTGGGTTAGTTTTTTATGTGAGCAACTCTAGGTGCTGAATCGTGACGATTTCGGGCGAATCGGCAGTGGAAATTGGCGAAATCGGTCCGGAAATGAAAAACAAGAAAACTGTGTTATCCAGGGTAATTCAATGCGCTGATCACAGATTTTCGGTTAGTTTTCTTATGTGAGCAACTCTAGATACTAAATCGTGACGATTTCGGGCGAATCGGCCGTGGAAATTGGCGACATCGGTCTAGAAACGGAAAACAAGAAAAAAGTGTTTTCCAGGGTATTTCAATGCGCTGATCACGGATTTTGGGTTAGTTTTTTTAAGTGAGCAACTCTAGATACTGAATCGTGACGATTTCGGGCGAATCGGCCGTGGAAATTGGCGAAATCGGTCCAGAAACGAAAAAACAAGAAAACGGTGTTTACCAGGGAAATTCAATGCACTGATCACGCATTTTGGGTTAGTTTTCTTACGTGCGCAACTCCAGATACTGAATCGTGACGAGTACGAGCAAATCGGCCGTGGAAATTGGCGAAATCGGTCCAGAAATGAAAAACAAGAAAACTGTGCGTTTCCAGGGTAATTCAATGCGCTGATCACGGATTTTGGGTTAGGTTTCTTATGAGAAAAACTCTAGATACTGAATCGTGACGATTTCGGGGCGAATCGGCCGTGGAAATTAGCGAAATCGATCCAGAAACGAAAAACAAGAAAAGGGGGTGTTTTCCAGGGTAATTCAATGCGCTGATCATGGATTTTGGGTTAGTTTCTATATGTGAGCAACTCTAGATACTGAATCGTGTCGATTTCTGGCGAATCGCCGTGGAAATTGGCAAAATCGGTCCAAAAGCAAAAAAAAACAAGAAAACTGTGTTTTCGAGGGTAATTCAATGCGCTAACCACGTGATTTTGGGTTAGCTTTCTTATGAGCAACTCTAGATACTGAATCGTGACGATTTCGGGCGAATAGGTCGTGGAAATTGGCGAAATCGGTCCAGAAACGAAAAACAAGAAAAGAGTGTTTCCAGGGTAATTCAATGCGCTGATCACGGATTTTGGGTTAGTTTTTTTCAGCGGAGCAACTCTAGATACTTAATCGTGACGATTTCGGGCGAATCGGTTGTAGAAATAGCATAGACGAAATCGGCCTAAAAAAACGAAAAATAAAAAACCTGAGCTGTCCGGCGTTCAGAAGAATATGTGATCAACGTATTGTGAATTTGGTCCGACCTTCGGGGCTTATGTAAAAGTCAGAATATTATCTAAAAATGCGGGAGACGCGTATAAAAGGAGGAATATGGCTTTGTGTAAGCAGTGAAAGACTTGGCTCGACAACGCTTTTCAAGTCTCTGATGTGGTACACACGGATACAAATACATAAGAGCCATATTTTTGCGCCGTTTATTCTTTATTTCGGTTGCACATGGCAACCCTCGTACATTGTAGAGAAATGAAACTTTCACATTTGCTTTATTTCGAGAATTTAGCGACCACAAAAACCACTAAAATAACGATCAGACTTTATTTAGATCGCTGACACTGGTTTGCACAAAGTGTATCGCAGAGGCATTGGGGAACGCAAGGTCTCCTTCTGTGGCAAAGGCAATGACTCACCGGACAGACGGTTTATCCTGTCACAAGAGTTTAGTGAAAGGGTGAAAAATCAACGGAAGACAACACCTTTTTGTCGCTGGTGCTGCTCTGCACAGCGGTGCGTACGTTAGCAACAACGATAAAGCTACATGCAGCAATGTTTTAAAATCTCTGATGTTTCTGTTTAATACACAGAATTTACAGAATTTCGCACATGGTGTGATTTATTTTAAGACTAACACTGAAGAGGACAATTTGAAAATAACTTTTTTACGCTTTTTCAGCAAGCTTTTAAACAACTTTTAAACAAAAGCGCAAAAGTATAACTCTTATGTACTTGTATCCGTGTGTACCACAGCAGAGACTTGAAAAGCGTTGTCGAGCCATGATCTTTCACAGCTTACACAAAGCCATATTCCTCCTTTTATATGCGTCTCCCGCATTTTTAGATAATTGAACGTGCTGAAAACCAATAAAAGCAAAATTGATTTGATTTGAAACATAAAATTGGGTAGCGTTGGGTAGCAAAAAATAACAAATTGGGCACGTTGTATGCCCGAAAACAGCGTTCTACGCTGCTCAAAAACACTAGTTTTCATGTATTTCTTATTTTGAGTTCAAGGTGCCAAGTTTTGGAAAGTTTAGGAGCTGGGAAACATTCGTTTTTTTTCGGGAACTTTTTAAAACGGAAAAGAAACCGTTTTTTCCTGGCAATATAAAAAACCGGTTTTTTTACCAACCCTATGCTGTAGTGAGTGATAGGGGCCAAACACCTCCACAAAGTGTTCCAACAGTGTTCCAATTTCAACTCTGAAAGCGTCTTTTATATTTTGGTTCACCCTGTCGTTCAGGGAAGTAAGCGGAGCTAACCACCGGTCCGAGACCCCATTTTCGTGGATACGTGTCGCGTTCCATGATGACGCGTTTGATCTTGGCGACCACGCCGTGATCACAGGCCGGTATGGTCGCCGTCGTCATCAGCGCAATCGCTGCAAACAAACACAATGAGCACCACAACCTTGCTGTCGGGCGGCTGCCAACTGAACGCACCAAGACAAGACGGCCTCGCCCTTCGTTGTGATCACCACGATCTCCTGATTCAACTCAATGCCATCCTCGAACCTGAGCACACCGGGCAGCGGGATCTTGGCGCCGTAGCAGACGGCGTTGATCTGACATGCCATGCAACA